>CM068837.1:51077565-51115065 GCA_028554795.2 Sinohyriopsis cumingii | reverse complement strand
GCCCGCGCTGGGTCTAGTAGTCCTTCATATTTTGCTTGAATTTCAGGCCAAACTAAATCATACATGATTGATGATTCATAAATATCTACAACGTAAGCTGAAGAATTTATTTCAATCTTAGACGATAATGTTGGTTCGTGAGCTGAAATAGCTATTTTCGCTTCTTTTCTGGTCATGTTTGATTTTGCGTAGAAATTCATCATTGATTTGTTCGATTTGATAACTACCTGCAGGAATAGAAACAACATTCCAGTATGGCATTCCATCATCTTTATTTCTATTTGCAAATACTAGTGAAGTATTCGCCTGTAATCCACCAAATGGTTTGGTCTGATATTTGGCAAACTGTACTATACGTATAATTGCGCTAGGGCGATTTTTTTTCACTGAAATTGCAGTTGGAAAATTATAACTATATTCTGGATTAATCGAGCTTACCGTTAGCATGGTTGTTTTTGACGGAGTCGTATCATTTACAATCTGTTGAAGTAGCACTCTTGGCTATATCAATGGAGTTGATATTGTCATTTAAATCTTGATTTTCTAAATCAATCCCTGATATTGATTCATTATAGATTTTGATCATCTCCGTGAACTCAAAATCTGATATTTTTCCATCATTAAGGATCGCAGGTAATAGCTAGGATAATTTGGAGTATGCTAGCGTTGCTGAATGTAATTTTATTATATGATCATGTAATTTTGCATTTATGCAGGTACATATTTTTTTGCAATGATATTGATATTACCGGAAATAGTTGTTGTAGTTGGAAGAAAAATTGTTACATCTACTGTTGCCATCATTGTTATTGCTGACAATGACAGGCCGGTTCCAGCAATAACAGCAGACTCTACATAAACAATTAAATCAACAATAAAAACATGTCTGTGATATTTGTTTATGATCACTTCATTCTCGTCAACGATATTTTTCAATTTTGATTGTTTTGTTTGCCATTCACGTACATGATTATTGCTCTGCAACTTCACTGTGAACGTTGATCGGAATACTCACTATATTTTAATTAGGTGGGAATTTAGCTACTAATTCAAGACATCAATACTAAATCAAACTGAGCTTTTTTCAGATTCCACATTAATTGTTACCTCGTCGTTTTCATCTAACATCATTAACATTGATCCACCTCACGAATAACGCCGTGAAACCGTTGTAGATATTATAAATGTTACAGCACCGAGTGCTGAGATCCTGTATATACCGGTAACCTCAGCGCGATGTTTAATGGATTTATTGACTGGTGACCATAAGGAATGGTGAAGCACTACTGTTTTTACCATGTTGTTAATTTGCGGTGGAGAATTTTAATCAGATTAACTTTTTAATGATATCATGAATTCCACTTATAACATCAGCCAGTCTTTTTCTAATTGTTTCATTATCTGATATAGCCGTTTTAATGTCGCCAAGTGCAGTGTTAATATCGAGGTTTACGTCAACAGTCAACGGGGTACCAAAGTTTTTGAAAGTTTCTATGACGTCTTGTAAACGCTCTTACGTGAGAATCATACTCAGTTCGTAGTGTCGATAATTTAGTATCTACTGTGTCTACACTTGTTTTGTTGCAGCATCTTCATCAGATGTTGGATCTCTTAAAATAACTATTTTATTTCCGTTCGTGCTGAGTTCACATATGATTGTATCACTGATAGATCATAAACGATTAGCAACGCTTTTTGTAATTTCATTTCTAATAGTTGCAATTGGTATATTTGAAACTCTATTATTACAGTCATTGGTAAATATTGGAATATTTTCCTCAGTAGCACCAAGAACTCTACGAACTATCTCATTCCATTTGATATTACTGGTCTTTAAAACACAGTATTTATCCTGAAAAATAACGACCTCATCTCGTTCAACTCCGTGGGGTTCATAATATCGGCAAGTTTATCCTTTGATGCGTAATTTGACAAATCAATGTCGTCTTTTCTCTTATTGTCCTTCATAGAAGAAGATATTCTGCAATTATCAACCATTATACTTTAAGATCTGGAAGATTTTGTTATAACGTAAAGAACATTAATTAATTCACGACCACATATCGGTGGATCAGGTAGTATTTGTGTTGGTAATGTAGAATACCAGACTGGAGTTTTCATTGTGTTTATATATTTTAATAATTCACTCGGTGTATTCAACACATGCGAATCGAAACAAAACAATTCCACGTGGATCAATTGCGTATGCCAGCCAATGAGTACCAGGCCCGGTATTTGCATCAAGATTAATAATACCTGTTTCAAAATTGTTTGGTTGTTTTGGTAATTGGTCACGCATAAAACACCTAATTTTTTTATATTTGATTTTTTGGCAGCATCAAGTAAATCAAAATTTGACATTGGATGGATTAACGAAGTGTTCCTGGAAGTCTCAAACCTTTTCCGTACCGATAAGGGATTCCTGGCTATCTTAGACCCCTACCCTTCTTTATATCACTGTCCTGTTGCTTTCTTTAATGCCATTCCAGCGGCGGCTTCAACAGCACCAAATGCAGCTGCTTTTGCTACAGCTGAGGCTGCAGTGGCTAATAATGCTGATATAGCTGCAAGAAGTGGAAATATACCGCCTGTTTTGATTAAGACTTTAATAGCGCACGGAGAAAGATGAAGTTGAACTCCCGTTTTTGATTCTAGGGCCTTATTAAAATGTTTAAATTGAGTCTTGGTTATTTATAATTTGTTTCGACTGCCATTAGAAATTTGATCTTTTTTAGTGATTTTGTTTCCGCATTTACTTGCAAATTTTGATTTAATTTATTCACCTGACCGGAAGTCAGAGTGACTCTGACGTGAGTATACGACATTTGTATAATATGATGCTACATCATTTCAGTCAAAATTTAATAATATATCTTCAGATGGTTCTTGATGTCCATTTATCCGTAAAGAAACTTCACTAACCGCAATTGTGTCAAATATGATGTGACTAAGTTCTTAATCGATCAGTATGTGTAAAGCAATATATATATATATATATATATATATATATATATATATATATATATATATATATATATATATATATATATATATATATATATATATATATATATATATATATATATATATATATGCCTCGGCACAGGAACTTCCAGTTGTGATGCTATCTGCCATGCAAATAACCCATCAATATTACTTGGAATGGTATCAGTGGTTATTGTCAACCATGATAACGATGTTTTACTACCTTGGTCCATAAACGAAATTAAGCTTTGTTCTCCAGCAAGCGATGAAGTCATTACCGGCATCCACAATGAACGTTTTGTTAATCTTGCCATACAAGTGTGAACAGCAGCAGGACGGCAGATTGCATCATCAGCAGTAGCCTTTCTTACAAGACAAATATATGTTTAACTCCAAAAATTACTTTTCTAACATTCTGCAAACTCCAAAAATATATGACAGGGGAATTACAATGAAAAGGCTTCTTCATCATTTAACATTGTTCTGCATGTAGCGAAGCCGAAGGTATAATTTTCGTTGATTGATACAATTGCTGGTCAATCAGCTGCTCATTCCGCGGCTCTTACATTACCCTCAATTTCCTTGACATTTTCAGGACGATTATATGTATCTTTAGCAAACATCATTGATGGACCTGCTGATCTTGTTTAATCATCTGAATATCTTGCAAAAGACAAATTACTGTTGTAGCAACATTCAACGTCTTTTTGAATTGTTTCAATATTTCTTCCATTTATCATGTACGTGGCGCTGTCAAACAAGGCCATAATACCATTGTTAACAAAACGAACCATATCACCAGTTGCAACTCCTGTACCATCGTCCTGCAAAATTCTACCTTCTACTTCAATAAATGCTGCAGCAGGTAAGAACTCTCTGCTTGTATCTTGAACATGCAATTCGATTCTTCCACGCTGATTGGGCTGTCTTGCGTCATAAGAATAAAATTGATAACCACGAACAGATTCCTCTTGAAGAACTGGTGCGTCTATATCGAACACTATATCGAATACACGTTTGAACATTGTATTATAATAATTGTCGTCTAACACGAAGACCACTTCCTGCTATTAAACTTGCAGTTATATTGTTTTTGTTTTTGATTTTGTTTTTCTGATATTGGAACACCAGCCAGCTCCGATAGTTTTTGATTTGCGGCTTGATTTGTTATTTTACTGATATTTGCAGGCATAACTTCAGTGCTTGGGAACTTTACTGGTTGTGATATTTTTTTTGGTACTAATCGAGCTAGTCTATCCTTAATTGTCGAGAACGCTTAACCGGCAAGATTACCAGTAGCGCTGATGACTTTATCACGAACAGCCTCAATAGCCTTCATCAGTAATTGTTTTCCAATCGGTCTTACTTTTGGAGCCATCCCTTTGAATAGACCTTGAACAACATGAACAAGTCCATCTCCGTAAATCGCTTTGTAGGTTGGTAATGGTGAGTTTACTACCCTGACCATTACGGGTCCACGTTGTACACTGTGTAGAATAATTATTTAAATTACATGTTGATTAATTAGTTGTTGTTTTAGTCGCTGTGATAATCATCAGAAATTTCATCGATGAGATAATGATAAATGTTGCGATCCATAATACCGCCAGTAAAAAATCTTCGACAAATATCAGGTATTTCACTAATAATTTCCAGCAAATTCTTTCCAGGACGTTTTCCTCCAAACAGAACTTCTTATCTATCTATGTGAGTAAGAACACTGTCAGGACAAGTAATAAGACCGCTTCCTTGAGTAGAAAAACCAATCCCTGTTGCACTGTGAGGATCTTCTTGTTCAGTAAGCATCAGCGGGTAGTCGAACTACACGAGCTGGAAAGTGTATTTCAACGACAGATAGCCTGAATAAATCTAAATGTTCCAAAGAAAAGTAACAGATTGGATATAATGTTGTTAAATCCTGCTGAGATATTTGCAAATCAGAAGCAATATTTTGTTCACGCCCCTTAAATGTCATCAACTGATGATAAGCACGTTAAAGATGATTTTGATCCAAACTTAACAAAACTTCTTCAGAAGGTTCTTGATGTCCGTTTATCCACAAAGCAACTTCGCTAACCCCAAGTGTGTCAAACACCATTGGATTTCGTACCTGCGAATCTAGGCATTTTCCTGAAATGCGATGACTATATGTCGTCGTGCTGACACCCCATGATATGATGCTATATGCCATGTGAATAACCCAGCAGCATCATTCTGAATACTGTCTGTGGTCAATGTCAATCATGATAATGTTGATTCACCACTTCGATCCATGATAGAAATTAACCGTTGTTCTTCGGCGAGTGATGGAGTCATTATTGGCATCCACATCGAACGTTTTGCTAATCTTATTTGACCTGCATCAAATGCAGTGGGTCACCAGATTTCATCTTTATCAGTAGCCTTCCTTACAAGTATAATTGTATGTTTGGCTCCAAAAATAACTTTTTTAACATTTCTACAGAATCCAAAGATGAGCGATAGTGGAATTGCACATTAAAATGGTCTTCTCCATTTAACATTGAACTGCGTGCGGTAAATCCTAAGTTGAAATCTTCATTCACGCTGCTATTCTCCGGAAGATTAGAAGGATCCTTTGCAAACATCACTGACGGACCAGCTGACCACGAGTAGTGATCGGAATATCCTGCCAGACACAGTATTGTTGGACCAATATCAAAATGTTTAAGAAACGATTCAATATTTGTTCGGTCAATCATGTATATGGCAGTGCTAAATAATGCCGTAACACCATTGCTAACAAAACCAGGTCGATCTAAATTCCCGTAAGCTGTTTCATCTGCTTTCAAACGTCTACCTTCTACTTTAGTAAACGCTTCTGGGGGCAAGAAATATCTAATTGAATCTGGAACATGTAATCGATTCGTCCACGTGCGTTAGGTAGACGTGCGTCATTAGAATAATATTGATAATCGCGCACAGACTCATCTTTGAGAACTGGTGCATCCAAGTCAAATGCTGGATCAGATACATGTTTGAACATTTTATCAGAATTGCAGTTAATTGTTTGTTTTTTCTTTTTCTGATTATGGTACACCAGCCAACTCTGCTAGTTTTTGATTCACAGCTTGATTTATTATTTTACTAACATTTGCATGCATAACTTCAGTGCTGGGTTATTTTACTGGTTGTAGTTTTCGTCTTATTAATGGCGCTAATCAATCGTTGATTGCCTAAAACGGTATAACTGCAATATTATCATCTGCGCTAGGAATCTTTTCACGAACAAAATCAATAGCTTTCATTCCTAATTGTTGTTTAATCGGTATTACTTTTGGAACCAGTCTTCTAGAAACCCTTGAACGGCATTGCCGAGTCCATCACCGTAACTCGCTTTATAAGTAGGTAATCGCGAATTTATTACTCTGACTATAATCGGTCTACGTTAAGCATTATTTATATTCTTATTTTATTGTCACTGATTTTAATTACTTTCAATCAGTGTGATAATCATCAACGATTTTGTCAATGAGAGACCAATAAACATTGATATCCATACTACCGCCTGTAAATAATCTTCGATAAATATCAGCTGCTTCTTTAATAATTTCTGGAGAATTATTTCCATCTCGTTTTCCTCCAATCAAAATTTCTGATCTATCTACTTCGGGAAAAACATTGTTAGGACAAATAACATAACTATATCCTTGAGTAGGAAAACCACTTCCTGGTGTACCAAGAGGGTCATAATATGTACCATAACATTCTCTTATTTTTTCAACAGTCTGTTCCGTTTTTTATAGCTACATTTCCATACAAACTATCTCTGTCTCATTACTTCTTGTTTAACGTCAACGCAATCCTGACTAGCAGAACCTAAAGAATCTCGATTTTTTTGGGCGGCATATACCTCAGGAATCCAATTTCTAGGCTCTCGATTACTAACAAAATTGGGTTTCAAAACAATTTGTCTCTCATGCAATTTAGCGGCAATACTCAATGCCACTATTTCATCTTCAAGTAAATGTTGATTATATATTTTAAACATATTTATATAAGCTTTTGAAACAGAATATAATAATTTCAGGTAATTGTACCTGAGGAGATTGTTGTTTTGCCGTTCTTTTGTTGCTGCGGTGG
This sequence comes from Sinohyriopsis cumingii, assembly GCA_028554795.2. Taxonomy (NCBI): domain Eukaryota; kingdom Metazoa; phylum Mollusca; class Bivalvia; order Unionida; family Unionidae; genus Sinohyriopsis; species Sinohyriopsis cumingii. The sequence continues at coordinate 51,107,979 of CM068837.1, read as the reverse complement.
AGGGAGTTCATAGGACGGTTTCTGTTGAGTTTGTTCTTGTGGAGTAGAGAGTTGATTGGAAGGTTTTTGTTGAGGAAGTTGTTTTAGTGCTCTTCATAACATCTTTTGCTTTCTTATGCAAAACTTCATTATTTTAGATCATTATCTCTGGATTGCTTTTTGTTATGATATATACGATATACCCCTTTAACAAAATTATCATCACTTATCTTAATATAATCAGATTTTAAAAATTTGTCTTTTTGAAAAATACCTTTCGATGTTTCACTAGTCAAATCTTTCTCCTTACTCCCCCCCCCCTTAAAATTTTCAGTAATGTGTTCTCTAATTTTTTTTTAATAAATTCAATATTTTCTTTTTTCACGTTACATTTTCGTGCAAGATCTTCTTTTATTTCAATTACGTCATTATGAACTTTACCAATATCTTCAAGCATTTCTTCAACTACAGGAAGAAAATGAGCAGCAGCTATTTCAGTTGGAAAATCTCGTGAAATTCTCTTTGTTTTCTTTGTTGTTTCTGCAAATGTTCTAGTATCTCTAGTAGTTTGTTCTAACGTAGGAAAAATACCTTCAGTAGCTTTGCAACTCTTTCATTAACTTTCGCAAGAGATTTAAATAATTGTTCTGAACCCTCTGCAAAATCTACCTGAGACTCCTGACGCGCTTTTAACTTTTGTCTGACAGACTCATGGACGGGAAGATATTTCTTAATTGCCCCTAGTCGCTCTCGAACTAATCTAGCTGTTTAAGATTACATACCTGGTGCCATATTATTGATATAATCATAATTTTATTACTCGCACATTTATAGCAGTAGAGAGGATGCGACATCAACGAAACGTCCGAAAGGTAAACTAAAACATTATAGAAATTTTGAAAAAACACGAACGACTAAGATAAAGTAACAAAATAAGGTAACCCAATTAGAGAAATTCTGCAAGTTAGAGGCTACGGTTTGGACTTATTGACCTTATATTATCATTTTTCGTAGGAAGCTTTATCTTTTCAAAACTGACGTTCCAGCAAAATGTCTGTTCACCCTCTCTGCTGCTTCATTCAAACATCACCAATGTTAAGTTCAGAAACGATTGAAACGCTGAGTGTGCAACGCGACATATATGCTGTAATGAGACAGGTTCTTGTAAATGCAACACAAAGCATTACCTCGATGAGCACAATCAACAAATGTTATAATTTTGTGTAACTCTTTCTACATATTTTATCGCTGATGAGTCACGAACACATGAAACTGGGCTATCGTCGCTAAGTTTATTACAGCTGGCTTAATATCCGATCACATAGTTTTGGTGGTCTGCCTGCGTACAACACATTTGTGTTTTCGCCAAATCGTGGCTACACTTGGAGTATTGTAGAGCTTACTACAGGCGCGTGCGACATTACCTCAGTCAATGATGAGGTCGGACATAGAATTTCTGCTTTAACTGGCAAATGCTCTAAAATGTCAATATGAACATAAATCCACATTCAGCTCCGTCATTGCCATTGAATGGCTACATTATGTAGTTAAAGTTGGATAGTCATACATGAGAACAGTTCTTGATTGCCTAAACATATTCCAGAAAATTAACAATATTTTCGTGCATTGCTTATATCTGGAACTGGATATCATATCGTGCCTAACATAGCCAGAATTACCACAACGGCGCAAACCATTTTTGTGATGCTGTCAGTGGTAGTTATGAAAGCGCGTGCGGAATAACAGGTGTAGTTGTTCAAGGTTATATACTGTTTGGTTTTCACCAACCGTGAAACCATATAATTTTATGTCGATTACACCCTCATCGCATGTGTTTCTTCCATGTCATGATTACTGTTTGACATGGACATTTTAACCTTGTTGATCACGACTGGCACTTTGTTGATCTTCGAGTTAAATAATGCCTTTACAGCTGTAAATTAGAGGTCGAGCAAACAATTATGTATACTGATGACAGTCGCACGTGGACTTGTGGGACTCATATATGCTGTAAACGCAAGAAAATCTGTTTCCGCGATATATTGCTAAACCGGCCTCGGTGATGTTATTCGTAGATTGTTTATATGTTCACCAAAGGTTCTCTTGGGAGTGTCACCAAGCGATGTACCAATCGGTAACCAAATCCCACCGTGATTCGTTGATCGAATGAAAAACTGTGATTAACAGTGGCTCATTCATTTGCAGATCGACTACCTCGATTCGTGACTGGAGCATCACCGAAAGGGGTTCAAAAGTGTACATTATTCAATCGATGGAAGGGAATTCTAATCAATTGTTGACAACGTAGACATTGGTACGACTTTTCTTGGGTCGATGCGGTGATGATTACGCGAGATCAGCTGGTACAACAATGATGTTTATCAAAGATACATTTGCTAATGGGATTTCTCAACCATATCCAATTAGGTGATGTAATGTTTGGGTTTTTGTAATGAGAGAGGAAAAGACCCGTTTCTACAATCACCTGTTTATTCCATAGCATACAAATTATAACTGACTTGCTTGTCTAACCTACATTAAGCAACCTATCTGTCAGCCTTATCTGAGATCTCTAACATGCTGATTTGGCAGTGGGAAAGTCTATATTACCGTACAGCACAGCTTCTGGAATACTACAGGTGACCTCAAAACTACATCCCTCCTTTTCTGTCAAATTTACAATTTATGTCCTAATGCTTAGTCCTAATGCTATTCTGGGTTTTGATTGACGGTTGAGTTCAAATTAACTACGTTAAACTAAATTATCGTATTACTTCTATTTTCGTTCCATCAGCTTCTACCATTGTGTGAGGTTGTTTTGGTTTTAGAGTATTGACTTTATCTCGAGTTCGCAGGCCAGAGGTGTATTTTTCATCTGAGCTCTCAGATGTACTGCCTCTATCTTGTTGGCTTTCTACTTGATTAACTTTGTTTTCTGCATTGAGTCTTGATCTACAGACTTTAGCAAAATGGTTTTTCTTCATGCAGAAATTGCATTGTCTCACTTTTGCAGGACACTGCATATCTTAGTGTGGATATTCACCACCACCACAATTTCTGCATGTTTTGTTCCTGTATTGTTGTTTGTTGGTGTTTTTAGCTTTCTCCGTGAAATTCGTCTTGTTTCTAGGACGACTCGGTGTCGTTCGTTTTGTTATGGCATTTGCAATCTCTCTTTCTGATTTTTCCATTTCTGTTACTGGTTTGTCAGAGAATTCCTTGGCACGGGCAAGTGCAAGAAGATGTGTTAACAAACATCCTTGTATTGTTTGTGATTTTATTTCTTTGTCGACATCATTGAACTGCCTTAAGCTTGGTTTGGAAATCATCAATCGATTCTTCATTTTGTCGTATTTCTTGTCGAAATTTGTAGATTTCAAATTCGTGGTTCTTCTTTGGTGCGAACTAGTTTGTCAACTTTTCTACGGCGGTTGTATAATCTTCTCCTGTCTCTTGGGGGGTTTCAAATATGTCGTTTAATTCCTCCCCTGCATAGTGTAAAAGCAATGCACGTCGACGTTTTGTGTCCCTGATGTCCATTCCAATCAGAAGGTTATCAAGTCGTTTCACCCACTTCTTCCGTCAAACATCTGGTGCGTTTTCATAGACTGATAATGGTGGGAAAATGGGCAAATTTATCAGAGATAAAGACTTTCACTACAAGTGTACAACACGGTAGTAGGTCTGTAATAATTATCTGAGTTAAATGACTCTACTGTCCTTATTCTTCCCTTTTTATCCTCAGCTTTTTCGGCTATATCCTCGTCGCCATTATAATGTTTGTGTTTTTGTAATGAGAGAGGAAAATAATTGTTTCTACAACACGTTTATTCCATAGCATACAAATTATAACTGACTTGCTTGTCTGACCTACATCTAGCAACCTATCTGTCAGCCGTATCTCAGATCTCTAACACACTGATTCAGCGGTGGGAAAATATATATTACCGTATAGCACTGCTTCTAGAACACTACTACCGACCTCAAAACTTTGCAGGCAATGCTAACACCAACGTATAAGCTGTATTCCATGGTCCTAACGATACTTTTAACAAGGTATTTACATCGTGCCAAGGACAACTTCGTCTAGGCTCATCACAATTTTTGTGTGCGATTCTCCAGGAGCACATATTTGGGTTTTAAAGAGACATCCACAACGTTATTTTTGAGGTTAAACATAGCCAGTTTAACTCGCATTATAATAAATATGGCTATAGCGCCCCGGTTTAAGGAATTCTTAGACTTGTGTGATTATCTGTGTGATTATTGGAATTCGGTGCAATGAAAATTATCTTAGCCCGAAATATTTAGCCAATTGCTAGGTGCAAATTTCACGGAATAAAGTGTTAGTGCGTTTCCATGATGCCATGGTTCACTAGTGGTGAACTTAAGTCCAAAACGAATGAATAACCCTGTCGTAACATAATCCCTATTAACATCCTGTTTTGTATATTTGTGGTGTGACTGCAGTGGCAGTATTTACGTTTACACAATTATTGGCATCCGTCCGTCTACGGGAGACGATGGCGTAGCTCCAAAGTAAACTTTTGTTTATCCTTCTTTCTAGCTCTCTTTTCAGCTTGTTTTATTTTTTTCTCTTCCTCTGCGGTTTGAACTCCCTGCCTGACAGCTAGACGCCAGCTGGAACGGTTGTTTGCACAGCTGTCCCAGTCGTTTATATTGATGTTTGCCGTCTTCATATCCTTCTTGCAGACATCTTTGTAGCGCAGATGTGGTCGTCCAGTTGGTCGTGCACCTTCTGCTAACTCCCCATATAACAGGTCCTTGGGAATGCGGCCTGGGTCCATTCCCTTGACATGGCCAGGCCAGCGAAGGCGCCTCTCTCGCTGAGAATGGATAACATGCTGTTCATGTTGGCTCGTTCTAGAACCTCTGTGTTGGGTACTTTGTCCTGCCACTGGATGTGCAGAATGCGCCGCAGACATCTCAGGTGGAAGCTGTTGAGTTTCCTCTCGTGTCTTGCATAGGTGGTCATGTTTCGCTGTTGTAGAGAAGTGAGCTGAGCACGCAGGCTTGGTAGACAAGCAGTTTGGTCTTCTCTGTGAGGTTGGGGTTGTTCCAGACCCTCTGGTTAAGTCTGGCCATCACTGCTGCTGCCTTGGCAATTCTGCCATTCCCCTCAGAATCAATGGAGAGTGAGCTGGAGATGTTAGACCTGAGGTATGTGAAGTTCTCGACAACTTCCAGGTTGTACCCATCGATGGTGACAGAGGGAGGGGTGTCTGCTTCCTGTTCCATGACGTTCGTTTTCTTCAAACTGATGGTCAGTCCAAATTCCTTACAAGCATGGGAGAGGCGGCATACCAGCTGCTGAAGTAAATCTTCCGTGTGTGATGTCAAGGCTGCATCGTCGGCGAAGAGCAATTCACGGATGAGTACCTCTGTGACTTTAGTCTTAGCACGGAGACGGGTGATGTTGAACAGCTTGCCGTCAGCCTGGTATGGATGTACACTCCCTCGCTGCAGTCCTTGAATGAGTACTGAAAAAGCATGGAGAAGAAGATGGCAAAGAGCGTCGGCGCAAGGACACAGCTTTTTTTTTACTTCGCTGATGACTGGGAATGCTTCAGATGTTGCGCCATTGAAGCACACTGTGCTGTGCATGTTCTCGTGGAACGACATGATGACAGCAAGCAGACGTGGGGGGCAGCCGATCTTCTGAAGGAGTCTCAAGAGTCCACTCCGACTAACCAGGTCAAACGCCTTCGTCAGGTCTATGAAGGCAATGTAGAGGGGCATCTGCTGCTCGCGACACTTCTCCTGCAGCTGACGTAGTGAGAAGATCATGTCTACAGTTGACCTGCCGGCTCGAAATCCTCACTGGGACTCTCGGTAGGACGCGGGAGGCAACACGGGCGATAGCCTTTCCGACGATGCTGAGGAGGGAGATGCCACGATAGTTGTTGCAGTCGCTATGGTCTCCTTTGTTTTTGTACAAAGTGACGATGTTGGCGTCACGCATGTCCTGTGGGATGTATCCCTGTTCCCAGCAAAGGCAGAGGAGTGTGTGTAGGGGCTGGAGCAGTGCTGGTTTTCCGCTCTTGAGGACTTCAGGCGGAATGTCGTCGCTTCCAGGAGCCTTCCCACAGGCAAGGCAAACGATGGCTTTTCCGAGCTCTTTAAGGGTGGCCTGTGTGTCTAGCTCCTCCATGACAGGCAGGTCTGGAATGGCGTCCAGGGCAGTTCCAGTGACATTGTTTTGGGTTGCATATAGCTCGAGATAGTGCTCAACCCATCGCTGCAGTTGTTTCCCCTGGTTTGTGATGACTTCGCCCGTCTTGGACTTGAGGGCGGCGGTCTTGTAGCTGGGGGGGCCTGTCGCCTTTTTGATACCCTCATACATTCCTCTTGTATCCCCGGTGTCGGCAGCTGTCTGTATACTGTTGCAAAGGTTCAGCCAGTAGGTGTTGGCACATCGGCGGGCGGTCTTCTGGGCGTTGTTTCTTGCAATCCTGAGGGCCTGTAGTGTTCTGGGGCTAGGTGGAGCCTTGTGTGCCATGAGGGCTTTCCTCTTTGCCTCAGTCACGGGATCCATCTCCTCCCAGTTTTTCTCATACCAGTCGACATTCTTTCGCTCCCTCCTCCCGTAAGCTGTGATGGCTGAATTGTACACAGAGTCACGGATATGGGACCACTTTGAATCAATGGTGTCATCAGGTGTCACTATGGTGAGGGCTTCCTTCAGTTGCTGATGAACTGCTGTGTTTTCTCTGGGTTGCTTGCACAGCAGGTGTTGATGCGTGGTTGACCCTTCTTCTTGGCGTTGTGCAGCTTCTTGGGTAATATTCGCACCTTGCTGGCCACGAGGGAATGGTCCGTGTCGCAATCGGCACTGTGGTAACTGAGGGTGAGGAGAACACTGGCCAGTTCTGCATGCCTGGTGATGACGAGGTCTAGCTGGTGCCAGTGGCGTGAACGTGTGTGTCTCCACGACACCTGGTGGATCTCCTTGCATTTGAAGAAAGTGTTGGTCATACATAGGCTGTGGGAGCAGCACATCTCCAGCAGTCGCTGACCATTCTCGTTCATCTTGCCCCTTCCGTAAAAGCCGAGACAGGTGGACCAGGCCTCATGGTCAGCTCCCACTCTAGCATTGAAGTCTCCTAGTAAGTAAAGGCTTTCATTGTTGGGAATACTGGATATTGCCTGATCCAGAGCCTCATAAAACTTGTCTTTATCCTAGTGGGTGGAGCAGAGGTTTGGGGCATACACGCTGAAGATGTTGACCTGGCCTAAGGATGTTGACAGCCGGAGGGCAAGGATTCTCTCAGTACCTGTTGATGGAGGTTCAATGAAGGCGATTAGCGTGTTCTTTACGGCAAAGCCTACACCATGCTGCCTAGGTTCATCCGAGGGCTTCCCCTGCCAAAACAACGTTTAATTGGCTTCCCTGATGTTGCCGGTGTCAGCCAGTCGGGTCTCCTGGAGGCAGGCAATGTCGATGTTCAGTCGGGAGAGTTCTCTGTCAACGCATTGTCGATCTGCTGAACGTCAGCGGTCAATCCAGGACACATGGTCCTGATGTTCCAGGTTGCAAAACGAAGAGTTGGAGTCTTCTTATTTCTTGTTTTAGTCTTTCCTGGTTCGGAGTTTTGTGGCCCACTTGTCGAGATGGTTCTCGACGCTCCACGCACCCAGTGAAGCAGGCAAGCCATGGCGGACAGCATCTTACTGACTGGGGGCTGCCCAGCTTGAGGCGGGCGGTAGCTGTCCAGTGAGACCAGGTGATCTCTACCACCGTCAGAAGTAAGCCCTGGAGCCAAGCTCTAAGCCAATCGAGCTTTGACTTAGAACCGGTAAACTGCTACTTCTCGTGTTGTGCCGACGCCGTACGACGACGCTGGAGTGTCCTCTCCAGTGGAGCTATGAAGCCTGGGCAGGGTTGTATGGAGAATCAGCTGTTGTCCATGCAGCAGATCCCCCCTCTCCACGCAGCTGGTGGGACTAAGGGAACAACGGCGTCGCAGGAGTTGCTGGAATGACGTTGAAGTCAATGTCATACCGCCTTAGGGACTCCATCTCCGGATTTTCTGTCGGGGTTTACTCCCTTAGCCTTTCCCATGAGTGGGTATAGCCACAAGGCAGCAGAGGTTTGGAATCGAGTTTTCCTTCTCCTAGATGAGCTACCATCCATGGTTTACGAGTCCCATATACCCGAAGCAACTGATTTTAAGGCGCCAGTGGCCCGCCTTCACCCCTTCTCCTGTTAGTGGAAAACGTGGTCTTCCGGACTTCAAATCTAAGCCACTCGCGAAGGTCAGGAGCTGGATTTTAGTTGACAGAGGCAATCAGAGACGCAAGCCGTATGGGGCATTTTTGGAGGATTGGGGCGTTTGTCTCCCACTCCCTCCCCGGGCAATGTCAACCTTAGACCACTCAGAGGTTTACACAACGTAATCAATAAAAAGGGACTCGTCATATAATGTTTATGTCGCTATGGCAAATAAAGTGCAGTTATACTGGTAAAATGTGTCTGGAAACCATAGATTGACTGGCCTAAAGTGGCGGAGTTAAAATAGTTCCCCCTGTTAAGGTTTACATTTATTGTTTCAATGCGTGAACTGCTGGCGGTACGGAATTCCAACGCAGAGAAAAAAAATGCAGATGTGCGGTTAATATATATTTGGCAGATTGCTTTATATGTGGTCTTGCATCGATTAGAGGAAAATTGGTATATAAAACGGATACGTCGGGCATTCTAATTTACAACTGAAGTCGCATCGAAGTCTTAGAAAATTTGGGGTAAACCTATGACTTCTAGCGGGAATCTCGCCAGGGTTTGACATCCGCTCGGTCACGTGAAGACCCCTGGCTTGTAACAGTATTAACATCTCCAAAGATGCAGTTTGTTGTGTTGCAGGTACCTCTGATGGCAATGTGGTGTTGTCAACATTATCATTGTGGATACATGTGATCACCACTTCACTGACAGCATAATCACGTTTCTTATCGTTTATGCAATCTGGAATCATTTCAACGCTTTCGCTATGCACTCATGACACGGATGTGTACCCAAGAAGTTCGATAGAGGAACAATTTACATGGCAAATAAGCACTCTTATGAATATACTGCACCACAAAACATGGGTTCGTTGCATTTCAAAATGTAAATTGAGATACTGACTAAACACATTGTAAGATTATATTTGACAATTTAGAGTGACCGACATCTCTTTGTGGTTAAACCGTTCTCTAGAGCCTCCTGAAGAAATACGACTTTACTTTGAAACCAATGAAACTGCACGTGTATATTACAATATGTGGTCATATATGGACTGACACGGATCTGTAGATTTCTCAGCATGATTTCATGTCACTGTACCCAAATTATTACTTTACGTTGGAACACCTATAACTGTTTAGATAGTCCGTTGTCAACAGGTATTTTTTCATGCACTTGTAGGTGCGGCTGGTGGTACTTATTGATCCTATGTTGTGATACTTTCTGACAAGACTGTTGTTGGACGGTACTGGTGACCGAATACGGGTGAATGATGTGCCTTTGGAAAATATACGATTAAGTGTGCTACATTGTTAAATTATAATATCCTATCACGAAGTGAAGATTTGCCTTAGCGATGATCAGATGGAAATAAACAAAAAGCGTAATTAAAAAGCAATTACGGGGTTACACTGAAATTTTCTTCGGTGAAATTAACACAAAATGTCTCATTCTGGTTGACCTAAACACAACTCTCTCACTTTAGTGTGGCCGCACAGAATTACACTTCAGTGCAGCTAAAACTGGCTAAGTCGAATATGACACAAACGCCTAAAAACAGTGTAATATTTCCATTCCTTGTAGCTATTACAGCGTTATTATCAGCAGCCGCTGCAGTAGGTGCAATAACTGTTTCATTAATGGCTGTCGGAACTACATCCTGGTTGGCGCTGAAAGGGTAGTTGTGATAGCATAGCGCATTGTAAAGAAATTGAAAAGGAAAAGCCCTTCGATTACAAGGATCACGTCGTCTAATACCATTGGAAAGAATTATTCGATTACCCGGTACAACTCACATAAGTTCAAGTACGCAGTGATAAATATTAGTCAAACATTGTTGTCTTGCCCTTAAGCTAAACGAACTTGCATCGATGGTGTCAAGCACACGTGAAGCCCGTTTTTCAACCTGGATTTGACAAAAGTGTCTGTTAGTTTCTATATGAAAAGTTTATCTTCCGTATATAACTGTTCAATCTCATTAAATATTTATTCTCATGGCAGGATGGATTGGACTAAACCAGGACAAATATAAAGTTCTATTCTATACTGCCGTTTAACCTTAATTTCATTTTTCTACGTTAACATGTAACTTTTTATATTCTTTCTCTTAGATAATGTAAAAGCAAATACATTACATTAATCCTCTTTTGAAGGTTTCTCTGTTTCACACGTAACCCTTTTTATTTCTTTATAACGGTTATATTCATCTGACCTTCTGTAATCCATTTTATTCTCTTCGGTATAGCACAATCGTTACATTTAGTATTCATATGAACTATTGCTTCTGTCACTGCTTGAAAACATCGAACAGATGAATGCATTCTATTCTCAGTTGTTATAGTTCAATGACGCAATCTCCACCAATACCCAATAACCACCTGCTGTTGCTTGAGAACTGTTATTTTTGACTCATAATAAATTAAAGTAGCTTTATGTTATAGATAACTATGCAAGTAATTTCTTCGCGTTTTGCAGGATACAAATGCCCCAAACTCCCTATTTGAATAATCATATACACCATTATTCTCTGCCATAGGCAAGTCGTTTAAGTTTGGAAAATTATATGTATACATGCAGTTCAAGTTTGATATTGTAATATAATGCGTATTCTATCCTTTCCAGCTGATTTGTTATATATTTGTATGCGTTTGAGGGGGTACATAAGTTTTACTGTAAATATGAACTTAAGCTTACGAAATTTGCTGTAAATAGTTTTACTATTGGTGAGATATTGAGAAGTAGCCTTGTATGAACATACATAGTAAGACCAATACAAAAGTGGTCGTACACATCCAGAGGTGAAGTATGGGCTCATAAAATTAAACATTTATTCATTTCCTATGGATTTGGATAAACTTGATGCAACTAGGGTGTAAAAATGGAGTAGCATTTCTTAATGTAACCAAGCAAAGATATTTTGAATTTGATATCCAAAAAGATGGAATTTGATCGATGAAGAATTTAGAAATTAACATAGTTAGAATATGGGGAAATATACCTGGATGTTATAGAAACCTGAACTGTTTCCTTAGACATAAAGGTAGTTATCTACATGTAAGGGTCAATAGTTGTAATTAGGATCGTACTTCATTCCTTGTCTTACTCTTAATTAGGAATGTACTTCATACCTTGTATTACTCTTAATAGTTTCACATCTTCCGTCTCAACTGTTTTCAACATGTTGTTTAGTAAGAATTAAAAAGTAACTTCTCACCTTTTAGAAAACCAAATGATATCAATGAGACATTAATAATTTTAGTGTATGTAAAGAGTTAATTATATGTTATTTTAGGTATACGAACACTAGAATCTTCTTAGATACGCAGAACATTATTTTAAGATTAATAATTTAGAAAACTAAAGTTTCGAAAATTGAATATATTGTACAAATGTAACAAGAAGAGATCCTAAATATTGTTGCTTGAGATGATAAACTTCTAATTTTAGTTGATAGATGCATGGCAGATTTTCATTGGTAAGAAGATGTTATGAGATCCAGTTGCGTTTACTTCTGTATAAAGTGTACGGAGAACTACTTGATACTAACTTCAATAAATAGAGTCACGTGCAAAGTAACTAAAGTAAACACTGATCTGGAAGGCATATACACACTGTAGGCCTTTAAAACGAAATAAAAAAGTTGGATTTATATTTTATTTAGAAAACTGAATAAAGTGATTTGGCAGAATCAAATAACAAATCTTTGCTGCTTTTCTGAACATAAATAGTTTAGTTTTTGACTAGATGTGAAAACGAAAAGCTAGAAAACTCAAAATCTGCCAAGAAGAACATTGGGTATACAGCAATTTCACTGCGGCTTGCCACAAATGAATTTAAAACTATAGGTAAATGGATAAAGGGATTTGGAGAAACAGTCCTACAATGAAAGACGCCGACCTTGATAGTTACGATGTTGGGTGGGGAAAATCCGCTACACCCCCATTGTAACTGTTAGTATCTTACACTGTTTGACTATTGTATCCCCATCACTATAACCATTTGCCGATAGTCTTAATTTCATTTGCAAGTAGCCCCTGTAGGTAGCATAAACTGTTAATCCACATGAACTAATATTTAAAAACAAAAAAAAAATTGGTTACTCATGTCCTGACAATAATGATTCGGCACAGTCAGAAAGAACTCATGAGAGCATCACATGAAAGAATCATTCGCATACCAAACAAAACAACACATCATTTGCTTTGAATACTGAACTTCTACTCCGATCTCATGAACCGTTTTAGATGAAATATTAAGGTCATGCCATGGAATGTTCAAACCTTAGATCGCCTACCATTGGTAGAATTATTTTGTTTGATGTTGACGTAGCAATTACATTGCAGATGGAGAATGTCTTGTTTTTTGAATAGCTACATAGCAGACGACCTCAATTAGAATTAATATGCTTAAACAGGTTCCAAAACTTATCTTTTAAAAAAACAATAACAATAAAAAATAATAAAATTATAAAGAATTGCAATTATAAGAATTTAACGTTTTCTGTTCTGAGTTCATCGTGGTATAAACTGTCAATGTCTGACTCATATAGCTTACATAACACCTTTCGTTTTTTATGTCTGTTATCACTTTCTTTCCTATTAGTCAACATCAAAAACACAATGCTGTTTGATTATGTAGATACATTTTAATTGCGTTCATTATTTCACATTACAAAACAAATTTGCATCGTAAAATCATCCACATTACCATTATTTCATTGTTGTTTGCAATTATCGGTACTGTACCAAATGCATTGATATCAATGTATTTCAAATTATTCTCTAAATGTTGTGAAAAAAATTTTTATGGGATATAATTATCAACACTTTAACAACAAAGATTATATATGTAAAACGTTTCCTGGAAAGTTTATTTTAGTACGTCTTAAAATGAATTGTAAGAAACAAAACTAGCACTGGGCAGTTGCATGTTGATTTTCTGTGTTCATTCCGCAACTCCATGGGCATTCCTCGAATCTGCACGCATCATGCAACTGAAAAGTGTTAACACAAAAGTTTGTTAAATATTAACGTCGTTCTGTATGTGTTCATTACTGGGTACATAATTAATTCAATTTGTCAGATTTCTTTACTCTTTTTGATCGATGCTATGTAAGACGGGAGAAATATATTTTTCAAAGATTGTTAGAGATTATAACTTTATACTATCAATTTAACAATCAAGGATACAGCAAACTGAAATAAATTGATTGTACGAATGCCGCCTATATTGTTATGAGTCAAGGTACTGTTGACTATTCTTTTTATCAGTTTCGTTAATAATTTTCCTAATCCGATCACACGGACCTTTGTATATAAATCTGCATGCAATAAATTGGTCTGTTCATTTCACCAAAATTAACATATCTAACTTATGTTGTTGGTTATTGTGCAAGTACCATTACACTTTTTCCCGTTTTCATGGCTTTGAATTTTGATCATCGGACCCAATAATCACCCGGTTTAACTTATTCAGTCCTTGTCTCTAAAATCAACGGATTTATTTACCTTCTATATGGCAATTTACCAGCAAGTATAATATAAACAGACAATATGTTATTAATCTAAGGGCAATCTACTTGCAATATAGTAGCAAAGTGTTTGTTTTGCCTCTTCTGGACCTCCTTGGGTCCCTGACACCCGTCGTACCTTCTACTCCCGTGACTTTCTTTGCCCATATGTGACCTATGCATATTTAGCAATCTAATTATCCACGCATGTGATCAGTGAAGAGTCACCCGACTGTATTAGTGTCCAAGGAGCTCCAAACAAAGACAATACAGCAATTTATTAATTTATGAATCCTTGGATGTGGTTACATACGGTACCGATCGATACTGCATGTCCACCTATTCATATCTAGGGTAGAAGGTTCGACAAATAACTAGGCCGCTGCTGCAAATTGCTTTTTACTCGATTTTAACTTTTTGTAAATCCGAGCTGCATTTTATGTGTGCTCGCAGCCCTCAATGATTTTCTATTTCTCTCTGTACTCAGTTGCGTCAATATTGTTACAAATATTCGTTGGTAAACGTAACTTGCGTTGATACATCGATGAATGCCACTTTCCCATTGTAGAATCAATCCAAGTTATTTTTCATCTGGTGTTACAGTCAATGCTTCTGCGTTTTCACGTGATAATGCCATAACTTCAAGCTAAACTCTTGTTGGCATTGGTACTTAAGGGTGGTTCCTCTATAAATTGATCTCTGTTGCTTAACATCAATATCTTTTAGTGTATATGAAGGTGTGGTAATACCACTACAGATATTCGGGAATAAGTGGGAAAATAATCACAAAATGATAGCATCCCTTGCTAAAAGTTCAAATTCTCGTCGGTTCTTTTCTCAACCACATCACCGTGGTCAGATTTCATCAATTATATTCAATGATAAAAATATAAACGATATTGCTGTTTCATGTTCGTTACGTACTGTTACTCGTGGACCAGGCTGTTTATTTACAATTGATATTATTGGATTCCATCCGCTATAATAAACAGATAAGTACAATAAATACGATCATAACTCTCGTATTAGATGTCAGACTTAGGTTTATCAAAATCATTTACATTATAAAAATTAATTCAACCACTTAGTATTTTACTAACAGCAGTTATTTCCTCTTATTTGCTGGTCAATGTTTTAGATGTTGCATATGAACTTAATACATTTGGTGGTGCGGACAGGTGTGCGATTTCTTCATGCACGTATTATCTTCTTGCATTTTTAGCTGTATCAACATACTCTTTGATATAAGCAACAGACATGTCATATTCTTGGATTTCTCAGTAGTTAGTGACCTCAACAAAGTTCTTGACTACAATGTCCCCTTTCAAACTTGACAATGATATCTAGATGTTCAACACCAGACGTTTTAAGTTTACTGGTGTGATTTCAAAAACAGCCAAGTCACCAGGGTCAAAGAAGACAACCATTCTGCTAAACTCAGACAAATCCGCTTTGGTGGAAAATCTGCTTCGATCTACATCAGTTCTGTGTCATGGAGCTGATAAACGTCCATAAATGTTAACATGCATTTTTGTATTAAACATAACGTTAATGTGAAATCAGTAAGTGCTCGTGAGGTGCTAGTGACGAGGACGCGTTTACTTTCCGCAAGTGCATGCACGAGTTTAATGACAAGATGACCGCATATAGTTCTATACAGCCGAAAGTATATTGGTCGAGTCGCATAAAATATCAGTTCTTTCCGTATTTGGTTAAATAATAACAACATCAACTGTCGGTGCAAGTCCATACAAGTCAAACAATAAACGATGCTAAAGTATTGCCACGTATGCAACCCAGCGAGTTTTAGGTCTTGTTGTCAAATGCATGCTGACAATGCCGATTTCACGTTTACATGACACTATTGATACAAGTTAATTTCGCATAAAAACACAAATAAAAAAAAAACAATTTATTGCTTTTGGCATCTCAATCAAATCAAGATTGGTCAGCAGCTTGATCTTCTGCGACCGAGTTGTCGATAACCTCAGACAGATTGTATTATACAACTCCTTCTTGTAGTCAAATGCCTTTTCCTTTTTTATGTGACTTCGAGCCTCCAACTGCCTTTGTCAACACCATTCCCGATGCAGTTACGAAAGCCTCCAAGGCAGCGGCTTTTGCAACTATTGGAGGCGCTGATGCCAACACAGGGCTGTGATCTCTCCAAGGAATGGAAATATTAGACCGGTCTTTTGCGTCACCTCTGATTTGGTCATATTAAGCTGAATGGGCCGTGTTTGGGTCAACCACACGGGGACATTTCCAGTTAATTTTGCCTGAGAGAGTTCAAGTGTGACTCCACATTTTTTAAATTGGTTTTTAAAAAAAAAATATTTCAGCTGAACACCACATAGGTCTATATTAACCTTCGGATATGAAATTATTATTAAAATACTTCGCTGGTTTAATTATGTATTTTCCACAGGAGCACCACTTATTCGGCCAGCAGCATCCTCAAACTTTAGTCTTCTCATACATTTTCTCAGCATAACATCTGTAATTGGCACCAGCGGCACATACACGTGCATGAAAATGCATGTCGCCAACGGACTGTCTAAACAAGTCCATGTGTCCCAGTGAAAAATAATAAATCGGGTACAGTGTCATAAAATCATGGGAAAAACTGCGAAATCGGGAAATCTGCAAACCAGTGTCAATGTTTTGATGCCGGTCCATATATAACCAAATAATGTGATATCTATGATTGATTTCAAAGCTTAGCCGAATTTGAGATAACTGTTGCTGAGATAACTGTTGGTGTGTAATCACCACTATATCTGGTAAGTCCTATAATTTTTGTTAACAAATGCACTTGTGTTATTGACATTATAAAAGAAAACAGTCATCACCATTTTGTTCAGTTTACACACGACTTACAAACATGCCTCACATGGCAGGAAAAAACTAGAAGTGTCCTGCAATTGCAATTATATAGGATTAAGGTCCCTGACCGGCCATGAATAATACAAATAATCTCGTTTACATTGACGGAACCATGTAAAATGCTGGAACATATATTTGTTTGAAATGAGCCATGGTGAGAGCTTAGTTTTCACTTATCATGATTGTTTTTGTCTAATACCACTCATGTTCTCAACCGTAGTCAAGTCTCCAATGCCAGGTTTACAATCAGTGAATAAGAAAATCGCAATTGAATGCCTTCATTAATAACATTACTCACTGCGGTGGGTACTGGGGCAAATCTACTAAGCTCTACTAAGAAAGGTTTCACGTCCTTGGTTTGATGTCCAAATGCATAAGGTGATCCACCATGCTGATTTGTTGTTTCTTTCAAACGATCGTGTCCCTGACAGACAGGGTCGATCGCAAACTTACAAGTACGCGTTAACGATTGTCGGTGTTGTCAGCAGATGCAAAGAGGCGGAGCCTCTGACATCAAATTATTCTGCAAATGTCGCAGATGCATTCAACGCATTGATGCACGTGGGCCGCTCAAAGAAAAGAAAAGATCCAGGACTGTCACAAGTAGATCCTGATTTAAAAAATCTCGAATCTGTTATTGCGCGGTTGACAAGTGTCAATGTACACCGTTACCACGCTCTTGCGGAACTCTTGCAGAACAGTTATTCGGTCATCAGTACGCAGAGGAATTGTTCATGAGGCCTGAACGGTCTCAGAAATGGAGAAAAAAAACGACCTCTATTAGTCATAAAAGCATTAAACAATGAAGTCACATGGAAGACGGGATTTAAAGCAGCCAATGGTATTCGATAAAGGGTTGTCTATGACGCTCAGAAGTGATCTCACAGACTGCACCATTACAACCAAGTGTGCTTGGTATCTATATTCGAATATTATGTTCATGTGCAAATTGGATTAGTTGTTGACCTGTTGTTTTATTAGTGATCGTTGCAGTTTTGATGTTGCAGTGGCTGTGGAAACCGGTGGTGGTGGATTAGGTTTAATTGTAGGTCTCAATAATTAAAGTATGTCAGCTTTTCTCATACGTCTTGGTATGTATAGCTTATGCTGCCGTGAGAGCGGCTTGAGCTGAGGTACGGTAGGGATGCTTATACAAGGGAAAAAAGCGTCTCTAATTAAAAGATCCATCAAAGGCTTGATTCAATTTTTGTATCTAACGAGGATAAGAGACTGCAATCGCTTCAAACATTGTGATTATTTCCTTTACTTCTGTTTTATTTCTGGTTTATTTTTAGTATCTGACCGTATTTGGGCAATCACATGTGTTTGCGCTGTAGGTTTCTTTGTTCGCGTCTGACATTACAACAATTTTCATAAGATATTAGTGAAAGCAATGGAGCAAAAACGATTAAGAAAATTTGCCTACATTCCAAGAAATTTGATATTTTTGGATTCCAACTCACATAGTGTTGTCCATCTCTTCTTGGTGCAGTACGTTGTCGAGACGGGTCATGCGAGCTCAGTTTGGCTGATAATGTAATGTATTTTATTTACATTTGCAAATGATTGTCATGATGCTGGAAATTATGAGTTATTTTATTCGAGAAAGCACGATTGAAAACATCCAGTTATCATAAAATCGCGTAATGGACTCTGTGAGAGGCACTCTGTCGGCATAGCCTTGAAATCAGAAGATAAAAAAGCGGTGATGACTTATCACCTGAACTGTAGCAGCGTTCCTCCAATTTGATAAACGCTTGTGTATATGCATATAAGTTTCGATGGCATTTTAAGGTAATAATTGCAATGCTGTCTGCTTGGAAAATACAAACTCTGAAGCAGAACATATCATTAAGAATACTGTGAAACACATACGATGGTGTTCCGTTATGGTCCAAGCACTCGGAAATGTCTTCAATGTGGCATCGGAGTCATATCATATAATCATCTTTGCCGTCCCTGTGGATCCACGGATGAGATGAAGCGGATGACGAGAGCATATTACATAGGACAGAGCGCACATCAATATCTAATTCAAATGGTATAACGTAGATAACTTAATACGGCTAAAATGTCAGCGATAATTACGATGTTAAAGATGAAGTTTGCACGATAAGCATATTTTACTACTGTATTTTACATTGAATAGTAATCCTCAAAACGAAAAATGAAACAAAAGTTTACTAATCTATTTCACTGTTACCTTGCAAGTTCGCAGAAAAGCTTTCTGCGACAAGCTTTGTTTTGCTTAAGTTTTTAATTTGTGTTTGTTTCTTCTTAGCGAAAGTCTGCAATGTGATCGGCATAAAGGTTAAACGATTCAGCATGAACAATGAAATGCATGTAAAGAGAAAAATGAATAAGTTGTGTTTGATTTTTTTTCACATTTAATCAGCTCTGTATTCAAAACAACCTGTTTAAGGATCTTTCTACTTTGACTGTACTAATAAATTCCTAACAGTTAAAACCTATTAATAAATATGATGGTAGGCAATGATGAACAAGTTTCACCTTGTCAAGGTTTTAGTTCCTTATTGTCGACCGCTCCGGTGGCCTTGTAGTTAAAGCGTCCGCCATGGAAGCGAAAAGTCGTTTGTTCGAACCCCCACCCCCCCCCCCGACCGAGTCATACCAAAGACATATAACAATAGTACTAACACCAGCCTCGCTATGCGCTCAGCATTAAGAGCTTAATGTAAGGACTGGTCGGTGTGGTGTCAGGATAATGTGACTGTGTGGGACATCATGCTACATGACTGCGGCATGATGCCCCCGTGCTAGACATCACTATAAACTGCCACTCTGCAGAAATCGTAGCGATATGGATGCAAAATTGTTAAAGCTATTTTAAAAATCCAATACTCTCTCTCTCTCTCTCTCTCTCTCTCTCTCTCTCTCTCTCTCACACATTTCTTACCGTGACTCTGAACAACAAAGATACTCACTACAAAAAGGTTGTTCTGAATTCGTAGAAAGATAGTAGTCTCCTCGGGGATTTCCCTCCGTTGCATCGTAACCCATGAAAGCACACCCTTTACCGCACGTGTCGCACGTTTTGCACGGGAATGACTTGAATCGACAGGCAGAGTTTATAGACTCTATAAACAGGTTTCGAGATATCCTGTGACTGCAGAAAATGCGATCGTACAGTTCTGAAGAATAAGTAACAATTAATGATTCGAGTTATATGATTACATCAGCGGATGACAACTGATGTAACTTACTGTTTCGATATTACTTAAAACTTTCAAAATAACGGTATAGTATCAAATGAGTGCACTAAACCTTTGATGCCGAAGCTGTTATTTTAAATATTCATGAAGCGTGAATAAATATACAGTTAATCGACTCCTGTGCAAACGTTATTATTACAAAAGCATTCAATAAAATAATTGCATAGAAACATACTGGATTGGCTTTCATCACCAGTACCAATATTTACAGAATGGTCATAAAATGTATACAATTATATGCACTTTTACCAAACGTAAATTTAAGTCCTAATGTTTAGCTTGCTATAATGTAGCTGCGTCTTTTTCTATACACGACCAAATAACTCCTTCGATCTAGCTTTCTGGCCATTCAACCATCCCTTTTGTATGTCGAAATAAATCTGCCAAATTATATAGTTTTCCATGAATGCAAACAGAAGTTATGGTCCTTTTGTGCAGCGCTCTGACATTCACAACAAGTAACTAAGCAACAATTCACCCTATCACCTTAACTTTAGTTCTTTGTTCTTTATTCATCATGATGATGTACGTACACTCGAGAAGGAAATATTAGTAAGGAAGACTAGTCCAAAGGAATGCACGAATTATATAAAATCTTAAAAGGCGAATTATCTAAGACAATATTTACGTAGGAAATCATTCTATGTATTGTTTTTGGAGACAATACGGTAAACGACCATGCAAAACTGAAAAACAATTGTAACAAGGGTAATAAGAATAGTACTTGACAATTCTGACAACCAATCTGGTTAAAGTTTATTCATATTGTATAATTAATTACATATGCATTCGGAGGCGATATGTAGATTCAAAAAGTGGACTTTTCAATGTTCTTCCACCGTACTGTGTAGTAAAGAATATTAAATGAAGAAAGGAGTATTTTAAAATATACATGCTGAATAGCAGGAGTAATCTTTGTAAACATATAGCATAGCATGCATGATAATTTATTGGGTGTAACTTCACCCTTGAAAGGATTGGTAAGCAAGTCAACGTAGTTTCCCTTTGGGCATCCGGGCTGTGTTTGGCCACCATTTGGGTAGAAATCCACGTGTCCAACAGAAGATTTGATCCCCAATGCTAAACGTTTAAATAAAGAAAACGAGATGGGTCAATAGCTAATAAATAAATAAATAAATAAATAAGAAACAGCATGACAAGTACACGAATAAACTGGCAAATCAATAGCCATTGTTTGTTACCGTTTTAGTTTCTAACACTTCTATTATATTTTTTGGATAGTACTCCTAAAAGTGACAACATGATAAAACACTGTCAGTAATAGATGTAACCTAATATAGAAATCCAGTAGATTACTTTTTCCATTTGTATGTATGACGTCAACGAAGGAGGCGTCAGTCGGATCAAGTCGAACCTTTGGATCTGTATCTTCAAATAGTGGTCCAGCAGGGTCCAAACCTGCAAACAATATTTTTAATTTTGAAATGAATAAAGCAGTAGATTCATAACGAAAACCTATTGATCTTTAGATTGATTATTTATTCGAGTTTATGGTCAATATCACGGTGGCCTTTAAGAGAAAAAGATGATTTCACTCGATCAGAGTATACAATATTCTCTCTCTCTCTCTCTCTCTCTCTCTCTCTCTCTCTCTCTCTCTCTCTCTCTCTCGTGGTGGTGGTGGGGGGATTGAAATTCTGCAAAAGGTCATATGTTCTACACCTGGAAAATGTATCCAGCAATTTCAAATCGCAAGGCGCATTAATTAGTATAATGAACAGAAAATAAATCGAAATCGTGAACATATTTGTTTATGTAACATTGTTTATGTAAGATTTTCAGATTACCGTATTTCAAACGGACAACCCATTCAGCATAATATATTTTGGTGACATTAAAATCAGCTCAATGAAAACAAATAAACGTTATTTACTCGTGACTGTATCAACGAACTGAGTTGTTCCTTCATGTGGCTGATTAAAGAGAAATGTTGTGCTTCAAAGTGGAAATAAGTTCAATATTTTAGGCAGTATGAAACTAACCCGTAATTCTTCCTATTCCAGATATTATCTCTCCTACATATCCAGCCACATGGGCACCCAGACTGTTTCCAATAAGATGCATTCTCCCATAGTATGTTTCGTTTGCTCCCGTGCCTAGTGTCTTTATCAACAGAGAGAGTAGGGCTCCAACTACACGTGTGTTTGCCGCAGCCTGAGCGTAGTTTTTTAAGTCTGCGCCCTTAAGCCAGTCAACGATAATGACGTTCACATCGTCCTGATCGAATAATGGAATTTTATATATCAGTACTATTTATGCAAACTATAAGTGATAACAATTAAGGATGTAAAGCATTTGTTCCGGGAGGAAGGATGACAATGGAAATTGGAATCATCGTTACTCAGTGTGCATCAAAAACTTAGACTGGACTTCCGGTATTCTGAAACTTTAAGTCTTGCCAAATGGGTTGAGAAAATTACTATTACTGAAAGAAACTATTCCTCGTTCTCCTGTATTGACCTATCTAACTTTAATAAAGACAAGAATTCGCTAAACCTTGGTCTGCGTTCAATTTTTGTGTACTTCACTTTGTTTGATAAATTTAAAGAACGTTTCAATAAAATAATCAGACTGTATTATGCCAAAGTCATCAAAAACAGCGTAGCGCCAGCGCAAATTTATCGCCAGAAATCAGTGTGACACCAGAGCAAACACTTTAAAAGGCTTAACGTAATAACTTTTCCATGGATAAAGATAGACGACGCTGAAAATTCAATGAACTTATCACCAATAGGCAAGGAGTTATATGATATATGAAGTAAATATTAAGTCATTGTATAAATCATTTTTAATTCAAGATTCGGTTTACTGGTTATTTGTTGCCTCTTTCTCACCGCATCAATCGCAAAGCCACCAAGTTATACGAATGCCATGTAATTGTGAATACTGGGCATATGTCATCTATTTTGTTTCGTTCATGGTAAAAATATTACATTTTACAAACTATTAAACCAAATTTCAACTCATTCCACTAAACTCGTTCAGAAAAAGATGTCACCTCTTGAGCAGACTAGAAGCTTCATTCCGAGAAACAATTTCAATGACGGTCTAGGATAATCAAGAAGAGTTTCACACCAAAATAAGTGTCGTGAAAGGGAGTTAAAATGCAATAATTAATATCACCATTCGCCTTTTCCGATACAAAATAAGTATAATGATCTGTAACGGCAATATACATTAATTCTATTTCTTCGCAAGCTTTGGTTTCATAGATATATAGATAATTACTATTTCCCACGCCTGGATACAGTGTAGGCCTTCATGTCCCCTGGAGCGAGTGGAGACTTTGAAATACTGTGAAAATGTGTACCCTGATACATTTTATCTATATTGACAAATACAATATGCTTACACAACAAGGATAATAAGCAAAATGCCGAAAGGAGGCATGGGATGATCACGTGATTGTCAGGAGGATTGTTCAGAGAGAAAAAAAGTTTACTGAGATTTGATATGCATTTTTCATTTTCCTCTTGAAGGGGCATTTTGCAAGAAGCAAAATAAGATACATCGCCATGATATCGTATATACTAGATTACGTAGTCTGAGTGGAAAAATGTTGAATTTTGGAAAACTAATTTTCGGAGAAACATTTTATTTTTCTTTCCTTATATGTTCAAAAAATCTTGCCAGAAAACAAATTTCAGCTTCTGTGAAAATATTCCTTTCCAAATATTCAGTGCTCTTATGGATACAGGTATAAAAGATACAAACAGTGTCAAATGGAGCAAAATATAAAGAGATCATTTAGAAGTAAATTCTGTCGGGGTTAACGTGACATTTGACCTTTAATTTTGACGTATAAGTTAGACTAGCCAGAAATTGTTGACTGCAAGGGATGGAATCTGCTCAGTTTGGTGCTTGGATTGAATTTTTATTAGGTTCCGTTCGATAACGGTCAGATGCCAGTGTTAAAGCAAGGGTTGAGACAAACAGAACATTACAGAAAGTCTTGGGCTATTTGAACCAGTTGTCATAAAATGATATTTTCAGAATAGCTATTAATAAAGGCAATCTAGAGAGTATTATTTTGACTTCTACGAGAGTGATATAATTTTGGCGGTTAAAGAAGTAATCCTGATTGGCTAATCTAAACTAGGATGTATGTGTTCTCGGACAGAATTTAAGGTTTAAATGTAATCTGCCTTCGATATCAGACAGTCTAAGTTTTTCTGTTGCGGAGAAAGCCCGAGGAACACCGAGGAAAAACAATAAGTAATTTCTCTCCTCAAATAAACAATTCCAAAAAGAAAAGGTGTCAGACAATGTGTGAGACCCGAAATCAGAAGGAGACAGAGGGAATTCTCTGATGATAAGCGAGCAAGGGCTCGGCAAAGCACAAAGGTGTTGTCTCATTTGTGTACAATAGATGTTCATTGATGTAAGCTTGTAATTATTTGTTTAATGTATTCATTTTAAATTCAGACATCAATTTTCCTTGAATTCAGGAGTTAATTGCTTTCTTGCATTTTCCAGGAAATGTTATATAACTCAAGTTTTAGATGAATTAGTTCGGATTTCGTAGTTTGTTGTGTAATAGAAATCATGTATGCTGAGAACTGATTTTTCTATATCTGGATATCTGTGTCAATGAATATCTAATTAGCCAAGTAACATAGTTACAAAAAGAACCATTAATTCGTGTGTAGTTAAGTTGTGAATTCTTCTCAACCAAGAATCGAGGAGAGTGTGCCAACTGGCATAGTTCAGCTGGTAATTTATAGTCATAGCAGGGGTTAATGCTTTATCTAAGAGAGATAATTATGTTATGTTCCAGTTAAGAACGCGAGTAGCCTCTATTAACGACATAAATTCACGTTAATACGGTTGTGAGTGTGTATTAGGTTCCGAAATGATCATAGATTAGTTCTGTTAACTTTTAATAGACGATATCTGACGTAACAAGAGTGTGAATATTGTTAGATCCCAGGAAAAGAAAAATACTGGCACGGATTTAGGATGGGTAGTATATTTTTAATTGAAGGAATACAATAGCTCCATATTGTATTGCACAGTGGAAAAAGATGACAGTCTGCAATGAATACGTTTGATGACCGGAGAGAGAGAGAGAGAGAGAGAGAGAGAGAGAGAAGGGGGGGGGGGGAGAGAGAAGAAACACAGTAACGCCGACCTATCACCGATAGGGATTTGAAAAAGATCGGAAGCACCAGGCAATGCTTACATGCCAGCGATAATAGTTCGATCAGTTACTCGATTACAAGATGAAACTTGTTATATCTATATAACAGAACGTCTAATTGAATTTCGCTTACATTTTGTAACTCTATTTCTAATAGAAAGTGAATAATTCAAATGTCATGTTCAATTTCTTGCTTTCTATGCCAGTGATCCATTGTTATATTTTAACTACACGGACAAGTATTTTTATATTCTATACCTCTGCTCAGAAATATGTCATTCCATTGCTTAATTTCATATCTTATTGTATTGCTTAATCGATCTGGGCAATATAATTGCGGTCTATCATCTCCTAGATAATGATAATCAAATCGTCATAAGAAGTAGGATATCTCTCATCATCTTCTCACCACCTTCTGAAACTGTGTTTCTTGTATTACTTGGATTCTCCTTTCCTAAAGCCTGGAGAAGAATAAATGATGGAATAATTCGAAGGGTATTTGTTGTTACCTTATCTATAAGGACCACACAGAAAAACTAGCATCTTGTATGAACTATTCTTTATTCACATGAATAAAAAGCTCCAGTTGTCATTGGGTTTAACACCATATTGCCGCAAAAGATAGACTGTATTTGGCGGCCAGTGGAACTGGTGGAACAAGAACTCAGGAAAAGACTGCGGGAAGAATCACCGACCAGCAACAAGCTACTTGTAACACGGACCCACATTAGCCAAGCCCGAGAGTCACACTCATGAAGAAAAAGATGTAGTAAGATCGTCGACAAAGATATACTTATACTAAATATGATTAAACACGTTATAGTCTTGTAATTCGTTCCAGGCATTGTCACATGCTTATCATTTACACATCTCTAGCAGTATATATATATATATATATATATATATATATATATATATATATATATATATATATGTACATATACATAAAGAGAGAGAGAGAGAGAGAGAGAGAGACAGACAGACAGATAGACAGACACGTATATAGATTAGATATGACAAACAAGCTTACCCGTTTAAGGATTTCATCTTTCATGTCAATAATCCATCCATGTGTAACGTTCTTTGTGTAACCGTGGATTATAAATTTGGTACCTTTTTTTTCATCGAAATATGATCTCCGGACGTCATCCACCTCTTTACTTAGAAACTGAGGACTGTCTGAATTATCACGGGTGAAGAGCTTGTACTTGACATCGATTTCTTCAGGTGACTGTGGCAGATGGAGGAGGGCATTGTGGAACGGACTTAATCTTGTGAAACATCCGATCTCGTTGTAACAAACACTCAAAAAGCTTGATAGGCTGCCTGAAATAAAGCGAAGAGCGACCTTGGAAATCTAGATGATGGAACGGCTATGTAAAATTCAATATAATGATTACAATACAATAAATGACTTGATAATGCAGACAATAAATAATTGCATTACATTAACAGTATGTACCTCATGTACGGTATGCTAGCGATAAACACTCTATGACTTTAATGAATATATGTGCATGTTAATTTTAAAGATATGTGCTAGATAAATTTTGTTTCCTGATTTAGAATAAGTTACAATGTGATGGAGCCATATAGATTAACTGTAGTGGAAAGTGAATTCATTCTCCAAAACGCATTAGTTGAAGAATTAATCACACCCAAAGATTTACATGCAACTTTTTTCTTCATATGCGATCTTTGCTAATATAGTGGCCGATAAAGCGAGCCAATGATACAGGCTTTTACTTAATGTAGCCTTCATTCATTGTTTATCTTTCAGCTAGCGAAACACCTAACGCAATACTTATTCCTATGTCAAATTACTAAACACGCGTTCATTAGAAACCTCGGTAACGTATTATGTTAACAAATGAGACTAGGTAAATTTTTTAAAACTATTCCATGCTACTATATGACAGCTGCTCCTAGAAATTGACTGATAAATTTGATTAGAAAAATTTTTTCCCAACACCAACAAATAATCACTAGAATCTGATAAATAATACACACGACATGAACACAAACAGAGCATTCCTCGGTTTACTTCAACACCTAATTTTCACAAGCTTATATCTAGTATATATTGACTCATTATGACGCTTCATTTGTAAATAAGTCGCTGTTTTAGTACGTGAGGTGCAGAGCGCACCAGATGAGGTCTAATGCCCGAACAACTAGACCTGAGATTTTTCATAACCAATGTGAAAGCCTGGGATGAAATGTGGTATACTTGAATGTATGTTTGATCATTTATGCCGCCCTAATTAACAGGTTTCAAACGTAATAATTTGCATAGATGGTCAACCGATGACGGAAAGAGGTTGTATAACGTCAGATTGGATAAGGGTAACAATGTTTGAAAAGATATCCGCCTCAACAGTCATTAAAACAACAATTTGTTGTTATACAGACAAAACTGGCAAAAGCTATGCCATCCCTTACAGTTACAAGGCAGAAGGAAAGCTACCCCTCCGTCGCAAAGATAATTTTGGAATATTGAACATAGCTCACGCCGTACAGGCACAAAGTTATGTATGCATATTTATATGCTGCTTTTGCATCGCAATTTTTGTTATCTATTCATTTTAAATACATTCAATGGTATGATAAAGGGATAGTTAAAAAAACAAATTCTTTATTTTTTATTTTCCTGACTTTATTGTCTCTTTCTTTCCTGACTTGCTTCTGTTCTCGTCGCTAGTTTCTGAAACTTGAATTCAGTTTTAATTTGTAAGTCAGCATTGAAGTAGAAAGATTATTTTCAGTATTGAAGTCCAAATCATGTGATTAGGGCGAGAGCAGATAAGTTTGTTAACCCAAAGGAAATGAGGGAGCGAACTCCTAATTGATTACAAATGTATATATGGAAGAGCTCCCCAGATGGGTCGAGATCTTCAGCTCATTTGCGTTATAAGGGGAGAGTACATACTTTATGGTAAGAGATATCGAGCATTGTTGCAAAATCAAACTTAGAAAACTAAAGTAAATGAGATAGAAGTGACGAATGCTACCTCAATAAACAGAGTGGTAGAAAGAAAGGTATTGAGATCCATATAACAGGCCAGCCTTGAGAGTTACCCATAAAAAAGCTCAAATTGCAATTTGAAAATAAGCTAAAAGTCACTGTATGGGAGCATCAAATGTATATCTTAAAGGAATAATCCTCAGTTCTGACAGGGGTAGGACTTTTCACAGTAGAGACAGACGAAGCAAAGAAACTACCCACATCCTTCTGCATGATTGGCTTACGCTTAAACCCATGCTATATAGACTGTGTTCACCAATGACCATGTCCAACATATGGACAAACTGGACATGCGTCGGATAGTTTCTTATGTCCAGCCTCCACCAACGAACTAGCAAAATCATAAGATGCTGCCATAGGAAAAACCTGCCCAGATTCGTATCCTCTGGAACATATTAGAGACATGCCGCTGAATGAAGACTCCACAGTGCAGAAAACCTTCAAGGGGGTGTTATGGAAACAAATTCCATAGAAGTAGAAGGAATAGCTAGAAACTTGTAGATGGATAATGTTCCATCAGATGTTTTATCTACCCCATATGGAACACGGGCAAAGACAATAGGGAATGTATTAGCCAGCTATATAAATTTGAAAGGAATCAAAAAGGAAACAACAACAAAGGCAAAAGGAGACAAAATCGAGATAATGATGTCATAGATTATGGCAAAAGTGAATTTCTAAAATAAAATAGAAATAACTAAAACATGCTTAAAACATTTTTTTTAAAAAAAGAACAGTTTTGTAAACTTTACTTAATCCAACGCTTAATCATTTGTTCATCTCATTGCCAAATCGTCCACAACATTTGATCATGGAATCAAATTTTAAAAAATTTCATCTTTTTATTGAAATAGACCAAGTTAAAAGAAAGGTTATGATACTAAATGTTACTATAGGTGGCTTTGTGATGATAGATTTTGATAAATTTATATTAGCTTTGAATATAACATGGATTCAAAGAGTTATTTTAACTCACATAAAATTGGTAAAATTCTTTTAATATGAAATAGGCAAGATTAAGTGTCTGTTCAGATAAGAAAATGAAAATGAGATGCCATTCTCCAAAAACGGCACACATGCCATCTGCGTGTTGCTTTACTTGCTTGGAAACTGATAACAAATATAAATTTACCACGGACAGGAAAAGATATAATAAAAACAAGTTTGTGAATTATCATAATTGTCTTTCAGGGTAAAATTCATTGTGTAAGTCCTTACCTAAAACGTTACAGCTAGATACAACGAAACTGGTCGAACCGTGTATCCCTTTCCATTTAGAAATTATATTTTAAAACAATAAACGATGTAAGCAATATAACATATCTCATTTGAAAAGGATGTTAAACAAGAAAGTGAAAATGAATGGAATTAATGTTTCATTTTGAATATGTATAAATGGCTTAATATATATTCTGAAGTTTTTAAACAATAGGATACTTATAGCTATAATGATTTCAATTTCCTGTTACTCATGACATTTTACTAATGAATTAATTTATGTTTAAAATAAAATTAAAATTGTCTGATACGGATAAATGTGCATTTTGTAAAAATGTCCCGAAAACAATGCTCCATTTATTGTAGAATGTAATCTGATAATCAGGCTCTTGAATGATTTGTCCCACTGCATTGGGAATAAAGTGAACATAAATATTGTGCCAAGTGCGAACACTCATATTGGGAGATACAAGTAGATATGGAATATATCTGAACAACTTTTTATATTTTTTTTTCCCTATCCAAGTACGTTATCTACTTATGTAAATGAAAGGGAATTTACTTAGATTAGATGGGACGAAAGTTGTTTTTTTAAAGACCACTATAAGCTGGAAAAACATTTATACAAGTATTGCAATTAAACCTAAAACGAAAGCATCATTTATGTTGATTGGGGAACATTAGTGACCATTATTCTACCAGTACATAAGAATAGTGTGTTATAATTCAAATGCATGTTAATAGCATCATGTTATAGTGTACATGTGTTTATATTATTATCTAAAAGCTAAGCAACTATTTAACTGAGTCTGCTTTGATGGTAAATAGGAACAAAATATTATAAAAAGGTATGTGTCACGTAGCCGCTGTATATTTATATTTGTCTATCGAATAAAGAGATTGTGTACTATATGAAAGTATACACGTGTGCTTGTGTGTGTGGATTGTTTTATCTTACACTGCATTTAATGTCTCTTGATTATGTTAGACTGTAAGGTGACATTGGGACGTTTTACTGGCCCAAAGGTCAAATAATTACGTGGATTATAAAAGAAAGATCGAACATAATGAGAGAGGGTTACACAATCGAAGACCCAAACTTCGATGATGGTGAAAGACCGGCACCAGCAGAATCGAAGCAGCTGAAGAACCAAAAACACA